>JAXDDW010000001.1:13532500-13570000 GCA_034670385.1 Hoplostethus mediterraneus | reverse complement strand
TCATGAAGTCAGACAAACTTCACGTCAGAAGAGGTTTGATCAAAAAGCTTTTCTGTCATTCAATAATTAATCATTTTTTATTGCAATTTTATTTATTGCAATCAATAATCTAAGAAAAACAAAATCTGACACAGTCTTCCTGTTCCTGTTCCTCTTCCTGTTCCTCTTCCTGTTTCCTGTTTCTGTTCCTGTTCCTCTTCCTGTTCCTCTTCGTGTTCCTCTTCGTGTTCCTGTTCCTCTTCCTTTTCCTCTTCCTCTTCCTCTTCCTCTTCCTGTTCCTGTTCCTGTTCCTGTTCCTGTTCCTGTTCCTGTTCCTCTTCCTCTTCCTGTTCCTGTTCCTCTTCCTCTTCCTCTTCCTCTTCCTCTTCCTCTTCCTCTTCCTGCTCCTGTTCCTGTTCCTGTTCCTCTACCTGTTCCTCTCCCCCTTCCTCTCCCCCTTCCTCTTCCTCTTCCTGTTCCTATTCCTGTTCCTGTTCCTGTTCCTGTTCCTCTTCCTCTTCCTCTTCCTCTTCCTGTTCCTCCATGTTGTGTTCAGGTTCAGGTTTAAATCTCCTGTTCACGTCAACCACTCATGTGTAATATTACATGTATTATGTTGGAGAAGTGGAATCACTGCAGGAAGTAGTTGTCCAATGAAGTGTTGCAGTTGCTGTTGCCCCCCCCCCCCCTCTCTTCTCTTAATCTTTATTTGAACTGTTAACTGAATTTTAAAAATATTTAAAATTTGCATTTTTTTTTTGCTCTGGCATATTCCTCAACAGACACACACACACACACACACACACACACACACACACACACACACACACACACACACACACACACACACACTGTGTTTTACTGGGTGTATGTAAAACCTCTGTGATAAAATCTACAGGGAGGGAAGTTGTTAGAAGGATGGCGGTTATGGGAGCACAACAGCTGTGTGTGTGTGTGTGTGCGTGTGTGTGTGTGGTCTAAGTGCTGACAGGTTGGATAACATGAGGAACAGAACTCTGGTTGTTGCATGCAATCAAACAAACAACCACTTACACACACACACACACACACACACACAAACACAAACACAGACACATACACACACACACACACACACACACACACCACAAAGCGTACATGAAAGAGATCCTTTTGACGACTAACTGCCGCTCAGTGAATGATATTACTGTTTGCCTTGTGGCGAGTGCATCTGAAGTGCAGTGTGTGTGTGTGTGTGTGTGTGAAAATTACCATAATGTAACTGAAGCTGTTGATTCCCCCTCATTCTCCTCCTTCTTTCTCTCTCTCTTCACACACACACACACACACACACACACACACACACACACACACACACACACACACACACACACACACACACACACTTTCTCACCCAGCTCTCCAGCACACTGACTGAATGCTAATCTCATCCTATAGCCGTGTTGCTGGGTGAGACCTCAGCCTCTGAATGCCTCCACGTTTCCTTCAACATGTCAGAACAAGACAGGAGTGGAAGACTGACAAAGGAGTGTTTTAGAGGAGGAGGGGAAGAGGAGGAGAGACAGAGGGAGGAAGGAGAGAGAGAGAGGAGTAGAGGAGGCCCATTAATAAAAGTCTTTATCGATGTAGATGAACCAATCAGCATTAAGCAACACACCATTAATCAATCACATCTTTATACAGGAGGTCTGATCAGAGGAAGGAAGGAAGGAAGGAAGGAAGGAAGGAAAGAGAAAGAAAGAGAGAATTGAAAAGGGGAGGGAGAGGGAGCGTACTGATTGAGTCAGTCCCCTTGTAAGACAGGAGAGGAGAAGGAAGAGAAAGAAAAAGAGGAAGAGGACAAGAAAGAGGAAGAGTCTGATCCAAAATTACATTAATAAAGACGTGTTACATTTAACTGACGACTCACGATCAATACACCAGTAGAGCCGATCAACATCACCAGAAACCACCGTCTCTCTGTGACTCCTCCTGTAGAGCAGTTACACCAGAGAGGAATACGAGGAGGCATTCATCTGAAGATAAGAGGAGGAAGGTGTGAAAGAGGACAGGAATCAGTGGAGAGGGAAGGAGAGGGAAGGAGAGGGAAGGAGGGGGAAGGAGGGGGAAGGAGAGGGAAGGAGAGGGAAGGAGAGGGAAGGAGAGGGAAGGAGGAGGAAGGAGAGGGAAGGATAGGGAAGGAGAGGGAAGGAGAGGGAAGGATAGGGAAGGAGAGGGAAGGAGAGGGAAGGAGGGGGAAGGAGAGGGAAGGATAGGGAAGGAGAGGGAAGGAGAGGGAAGGGGAAGGAGGAGGAAGGAGAGGGAATGAGGGGGAAGGAGAGGGAAGGAGATGGAAGGAGGGAAGGAGAGGGAAGGAGAGGGAAGGAGATGGAAGGAGGGAAGGAGAGGGAAGGAGAGGGAAGGATAGGGAAGGAGAGGGAAGGAGAGGGAAGGGGAAGGAGGAGGAAGGAGAGGGAAGGAGAGGGAAGGATAGGGAAGGAGGAGGAAGGAGGGAAGGAGAGAGAAGGAGGTGATGCAGCTCCCTAGTGGGCCAATCAGGAAGAAGATCATCCCTCCACGTCTCAGCAGAGTCGGGCCGCTGCTGTAGCAGTTAGAGATGTTGACCTGTAGTTGCAGCGCCCCCGTCAGGCTGCAGCACACGCTGCTAAAGTGCATCATCCCAGTGAACATGGGACCAGTGGTGTTTGAGTGTGAAGCGGTGACCCTTGAACACAGCGCCCCCGTCAGGCCGGCCAGTCGAACGTTTTAACGTTTGACGGACGGACAGACGGACGGACAGACGGATGGATACAGCCCGAGACATCGCCCTCTCAGACCCCCCCCCCCACTCCCCCCCTCCCCCATTCATCTCATGGGGGACAATAAAGACAAGGGGAACTATTAGGAACGATTGAAACAATGGAGAGCAACTCAATGAAAGAGACTGAGGAAGAAGGCATGTACACAGAGAGGAAGAATTAGAGGAGCGCACACACACACACACACACACACACACACACACACACACACATATATTAAGGCATGAATTGGAGCGTGGTGGAGCTTAGGGAGCCAATGGCTGGAGTGAGAGTGGGCAGTACAGAGGGGCATTGTGGGACTCAGCTGCACACTGGCACTGGTTCAGACACACACACACACACACACACACACACATACACATACACATACACAAACACACACATTCACACTCAGACAAACAGACACACAAATACACACAATTACAAATTGTGCTAGCAGGAATTTTGCAGTTTATCAGACACACACACACACACACACACACACACACACACACACACACACACACACACACACACACACACACACACACACACTCAGGCTCTGTCCTTCCTCTTCCATCCTCCCACTGTGGTCTGAGCTGATCTCATCAGTGTTACTGTTCAAACCGTCTGTCGCTGCATCCCAGAAAAACAAGTTTCTCTAAATGTGTTTGTGTAGAAATAGTTGAACTGGAAATTCAACAAAATGTTGTTTGGAAGAAAAAAATCATTTTCTCAAGATCATCACTCAGTACTTGCAGAATATAGAGGATCCAGTCTGGAAAAGTTAATCACTTTGTCAACCAAGGACCCAAATAAAGTTTTACTCCAAAATAAAATAACCACTTGGAAAAAGTGACACTTTCTCTGACTAAATGAAAAAATACTTTGAGAGCTTTGCCCACCAGATCATACCATGATTGAGGATGGAACCATCTACATTTAGTGATTAATTAAAACATATACATTTACATACATTAGTTTCATCTGATCTCAAGTAGCATGAGCATAGCAGTTTTTTTTCAAAGTAAAGCTCTGATTGAATGTGACACGTAGAGGAGCGCTCCTTGAACGTCTGTCTAGGAAAGTATATGTATTTAGTTTTGACACGCAAACGTCTTAAATAATCACAAGTTATTCTGTCATGAACTTCATATATTATATTATGATAAAACCATGTGTCCACAAACCGTTGCATGTTTCTCCTTTCGACAAGCTTTTGTAATTGCCTTGCAATTGTCCAACACTTTTACTGCACACCGCTCAGAGAGCACCGCCGGTTCTTCTGCGTTCAGCGTGAGGTGGAGGTGAACACCATAACTGCGTATGAGCTCTACTGAACAAGAAGGAGGCGTGTGGATGTTGTTTGTCCTGCAGCTGTTTCCATATCAGACATTAGGGGGGGGTTGACTTTGACACTTTGACATTAGAAACTTTTAATGAACCATTCTCCTGAGGGCGCAACTGATTAGACTTTCATGAGATCAGACTACTAGTTCCTGCAGGAGTAGCTTTAATATGCTTTCTGCTTTATTAGACAATATCGGGGCAGGAAACCGACCTCCTTGCCCTCCGTCCACAGTCATTTGTACCTGCTGAAAGCTCCTGCTGAGAATCAGTGTTTGTCTGGTGACTGTTACTGTTCTGGAGACTAGAGGACAGGAGGTTAACAGTTCTAGTTTACCAGAACAACAGGCTTCAGTCATATACTCTGCTGAGCAATATCCAAGATGGTGATGGATGGATAGATGATAGATAGATGGATAGATGGATAGATAGATAGATAGATAGATAGATAGATAGATAGATAGATAGATAGATGGCTCTTTAGTCCAAGGTTATTGTTTTCATCACTTGGTAATCAGGACCTGTCTGCTGCTACTCCTATGCCTGGATCACGCCCACACAGTCCTGAGAGAAATCCAGTAATACTCATTGCATTATTTATTTTTCTTCTTGTTTTGTTTATTTGTCAGCAACAATAAATCCCCAGCTTAGACCTTAGAGGTTGGGACTGTTTGGCTGGATGATCAAGGGAGTTAAACTAGTGGAGCAGATCTGGATGTCCCACCCAAATAAACCTTTCTGTACTGTGTATATGCTGCTTGCCGTCCCGGTAGGGGGATCCCTCTCTGAGTAGCTCCTCCCTTTCTTGAGTAGCCCCTCCCTCTCTTGAGTAGCCCCTCCCTCTCTGAATACCCCCTCCCCCTCTTGAGTAGCCCCTCCTAAGGTTTCTTCCATTGTTTCCTCTGTGAGGGTCCAAGGGGGATGTCGTGTACTAACCATTTATTGTTTCACACGTTGGGCACTGTGGAGCCCTTTGAGACTGGAATGGTGATTAAGGGCTGTACACATAAAATGTGATTTGATTTGATTTGATTTGATTTGATTTGATTTGATTTGGAGCTGTGGTCGCACTGAGCAGCTCCAAGGTGTGAGTTTGAGTGACTGTGTGAATGTGAAAAACAACAAATGTGACCAGTTAACTCTCCCCGGAGAAATAAAGGTTAAACAAATGTTTTGATTCATTGAATAGAAATCTAATTTCCATTAATAACGGTGATAAATAAAATAAATGAAAGGTTTAGCAAGTGAAAACTAGCTTGGCGCTAGTTACATGTTTTCCATCTATGAGCATCTTAGCTAAAAAGCCATCTAGATAAAACAAAGTCTAACTACTAAACTTCCCTTCCCTCTATCCCTCCCTCCATCCTTCCCTCCATCCCTCCCTCCCTCCATCCCTCCCTCCTCGCCCTCCCAGGTGGCGAAGGACGTCTCCATCCGTCTCCACAGCGAGCTGGACAGCGTGGAGAAGAAGAGGAGTCGTCTTGAGCAGGAGAATGAGGAGCTGAGGGTCAGACTGCAGGACCTGGAGGTCGCCAAGCAGGTCCTGCAGCAGGAAATCGACAAGGTAGGAAAATATGATCCAAGCTGCAGCGTGACGAGCCAGGCAAGGCCAAACTGCTCAGTGGGTTTGGGTTGGTTTGGTCGGGAGAATGAAGAATTGAGGGTCAGATGGCAAGACCTGGACAGATTAAGATAATGACGTCCATATGGTGACATACTGGGCCAGACTGAGCCAGACTGGGCCAGGCTGGGTCAGGTAATATGGTCAGCTGGGTTTGGAGAGAAGAGGTCTGAAGCAGGAGAACAAGGAGGTTCAGACTGCAGGAGCTGGAGGTGGTCAACAGGTCTTGCAGCAGGAGATGAAAAAGACAAAGGAGATGCAGAAGTGTGATTGTGGCCGAGCCGGGCCGGGCCGAGCCAGGCCAGGCTGTAGAGTTTAGACGTGACCGAACACGTCTTACTGTAGGAGAAATAACATCTACAGAAAGTCGTGCTACACTGAGGTGGGCTTCCTGGGATCTGAGAGACTGATAGGAGACTGAAGATATGTACTGTAGCATTTTGTCCCAATCTTGTGTTTTGGATGGGCTGTTGGGTAATTTACTAATGAATGGATGAATTGTTGGTTTATTTATGGTATGAATGAACGCTGTGTGGTGTGTGTCTGTTTGTGAGCGCTGTTATTAAAATAAAGATGAATTATTATTGGTAGCTGGAGGTGACCATCTAGGTCACGGATGTCAAACCGTGTGCCGTGGAGGGCCGAGAGTATGCAGGTTTTCATTCCAACTGAACACTACACCATGGTGATTTCACTGATGAGTCCCTCCTGTCTGGTTGAAGGTGTGGTAATCGGTGAAATCACCTGCTGTATGTTCTTCAGCAGGAGGTAGATGACGTGTTTTCTCTATCGTAACGTAAAAAAAACGTACAAGCCATGCACATTTGAGCTGAATTTAACTGTAGCTGTCTAAGCTTGGTACAGTTTGGTAGCCATCAAACTGCAGGGTTCTTTAGGCGTGGTAGGCTGAGCCGAGTTATACACAATAAACAGTAGGAGGTTTTGTTTTCTCACTCTTGGAAGTTGTCCAGTTCAGCATTGTACTGTCTAGTAAACAGCTCCATTGAAGTAAATTGGTAGGGTGCAAGTGCAGATGGACGTTTTGGTTGGGACCTAATTGGAACTGCTCGTGTTTCAGCTAAACATTGTTATTTAGCTGCTCTTTATTTAACCTGTCTGCACGTTGGCCTTTGGAAAACAATGTGTCGTGGACTGGAAGCCGCTGCAGAACCTCCTTCTGTCCTCCGGGGACGTCTCTTTGTTATTCCAAGTGTCGCAGTTGTGCCAATAAAGCGCTGAAATGAAAGAAAATAAAATGGATGTTTGGGCCAGTTGCACTGAAAATAAACAAAAATGAATTGCCGTTGCACTCCGTTGAAAGGGAAATAAATAAATGAAATTGATGTTGTGTGCAGAAGCTAGAATGACCTCTCGACTGGTTCCCCAAGGCAGAATAATCTGAGTGAAAAGCATAAAACAGCCCCATCTTTCCTTCTCTCTCCCTCTCTTGCTTGTGCTCCTTTTCTCTTTCTCTCCACGTCTTTCTCCCTTTCTTTCCCTTTATTGTTGCATCTTGCCTCCCTCTTTCTGTCCCTATCTCTGTTTCTATCTCTGTTCCTTTCTATGTGTCTTTGCTTCTCTCTGTCTCTCTTTCTCCTCCTTTTATATGAATATAGACCAGAGCCAGAGAGGCGGCGAGGCTGGGGCAGAGTTCCAGTGTACAGGGGCTGATGTCTGTGGCCTTGGCCCAGAACCAGGCCCCTGATGTGGGTCAGGGCTGGACGGATGGCTGGGCAGCTGGCAGGGGATCTGGGCTGTCTGGTCTGGTCTGGCTGAACTGCATGCACCCTGGTTGGAAAAGCTAGTTCGCTGACTGTCTGTGAAGGGATGGATTAGACGGCTGGGATTTTTGTTTTTTATTCCCTATGCTGACTTTTCTTTTTTTGAATAAATCACAGGTGAAAGGAAACTCTACCTTGTTTCAGTCGGACATGATTAAAAACACAATAAAACACATACCAGATCACCATAACACACCACACACACAAACACCAAGAGCAGACCAGAAGTCAAGAAAATACAACTGCTGGATCCCAACCGGATCTCATCAATAGACATTTATAATATTAACAGACGAGAAGCTTCAGCTAGGCCGGTTTGTTGACTGACTGCTTCGGCTAAATAAATGAATTGTCTGTCATAACTGGTCTTTAACTGACAGTCTGACCGGCTTACTGACCGGCTGGGTGACGGGTTGGTTGCTGACTGGCTGCTTGATTGGTTTGATAATAGACTGGGTTGCGCTTTGCTGGTTGCTGAGATCTTTTACTGGCTGACAAGCATACTGACCGGCTGGGTTGCTGGTTGAATGGCTGGTTATTTGGTATGTGTGTTCCAGACAGGGAATGTCACAGGATCTAATAAATTCTCTGGGAAACTTTTCCAAATGGGCCACTTTACAGGAATATACCAGGATGTATTTTCCAACTTCCAAGCCCAACTGGTTTCCCATTTAGAGCAGAAAAACGATGTTAACAAACCAGAAAGGAGGAACATTTTTAGGTCATGGAAGGGCTCTAGCTTAGTCAAGGAAAGCCACGGAGAAGTCATGGCCACGGTGGGACCCCTGCCTTGAGCAGCACACTGCATCTCTACAAGCTCGTTTTGTAGCCGATCCGACCTCTGACCTCTGAGTAAAGAGAATTTACCTCTGGGGATTGATCTCTGATCGCATTATCAGTAATATTATTAGCTCACTGACTGCCTTGTTAGCCTGTGGACTGGGCGGATGGTTGGCGTGCTGGCCAGGCTTTCATGAGCTGTACGGGTCTGCTGGGTTGAGTTATGCTAACCCTGTGGAGAGGAATTCTTCACATAGCTGACACACTTCTGATTCAGGACATGGTGTGTGTGTGTGTGTGTTTGCTCATCCACAGAGGAATGTCTAACTCATTTGTTCCTCACCTTTGGTTATATAAACAGGATAATTCAAGTAAAACTGAGAGAGAGACGTTCAGAGAGAGGCAGGGCAAGAGAGAAATACAAAGATTGAAAGAAAGAAATATACACAAGACGCTCATACACAGAGACGGCGGATAAAAGAAAAATAGACTCAGTTAGAACGAAGGCTTTGGTGATTCACTATGTGAGTGTAAAGGTGAATAAAAGGAGGTGTGTGAATTATTGATCGCGCCGGGCGGTGGCTAGAGGCTCCAGTCTGCGCTGATATTGATATTCTATGCAGTCGAGGTGTGTGGAGTTCTGGCCAGACCGTTGGATTATGCTGCTGCAGGCCTCCTTGTATTTCATCAGGAACAGGAGAAGGACTGATTTCTGCACACACACGCTTAATAATAAATAAACAGAATAAAAAACAAAAGAAAATGCCATTCATTCCAGTTCCATACTTGTTTACAACAAACACAACTGTATTTCTGTCTGTCTCTCCATGTAGCATGCTGTTAGCTGTTGTCTTAGAATATTGTTAGCTTTTTGGATATGTTAGCGCATTGCTAGCTACCTTTGCATTGTAGGCAAGGTTTTCCTGCCTTTGGAGATGGTACCAGGGCTGACTCCAAATAATGCTGCAACTTGGTTTTGCAGAACACCAGCTTCAACTTGCCCTATCGCACGGGCCTTATCCAGATTAGACAAACGTGGCATGCCGATGCTTGGAGCACACACCAAATGATCACTTTAGTAGGGCGCAGCACCCAGCAGGCCCCATGCACACAGGTGGCACACGCCTGGAGCTCAAAACAAGAGTGAATACAAACAGGAGAATACACTGTTTAGCATTGGCAGAGACTTTTGGCAAATTTTACTTGGACTTGTTACCGTATTATCATATTGTTTTTTGCCAGGTTAGCTATTTCTATATTTAGTGTACTGTTAGCTATCTGTATTTTATCACACACTGCTCACACTCCTCTTCTTCATTTCCTCCGTCTTTATCTGAATTTTCTCACATCCCTTCCTCACACATCAACCTTCATCCTCTCCCTCATTCCTACTTTTTCTCACATCTGCTGTCGCCTCCCTTTCTTCCTCCCTTTACCAGCCCTCCCTCCCTCCCTCCCTCTCTCCTGCCACGCCAATAGAGACCCAGAGGAATGCTGATGAAGGAATTTCTTTATCCTACCCTCCCACCTTTCTTCCAAACCTCCCTCCATGCCATACCAAACCCTTTCCTCCCTCCCTCTCTCATACCTCTCATCCTCCTCCTCCTCCCCCTCTCGCCTCTCTCTCCCCTGCTTTCTCCTCCTCTCTCCTTCAGCCTCAAATCCTGCTTCTCCTCTCCCTCTTTCCTCCCTTCCCTTTCCAAAACCGTCATTGCATTCCAGCTGTTTGACCTTTGGAGGTGACGAGGCTGGATTTGATGGAGGGAGGGAGATAGGGAGGAATGGAGGGAGAGATGGATGGAGAGATGCTGAGAGGAGGGATGGAGAGGTGGGGTGGGTCCATTCCAGTTGAAGACAAAGCTGGTATGGATGGGGGGAGGGAGGTTGGGAAGAAAGGTCTTAGGGGGGAGAGAAAAAAGGAAAGAGGGAGTCATTCCAGCTGTTCTGACCGCTGAAGGTGACGAGGCCGGATATGATGAAGTGAGGAAAGGAGGAATAGAAGGGATGGAGGAAGAGAGGATGTAGAGGGAGGGAGAACGAGGCAGAGTTGGAGTTGGGGAGGGTCTGCAGTTAAGGAGGGATATGCAATGGAGAGATGGAAGGATGGAGAGGCAGAGAAGCAAGTAATGGGGTTGGGGTGAAGGTTGGGCTTGTGGGGCGATCATACGTAGAATAGATGTAGCACTTTAACCTTGGGATGGAGGTAAAGGATGGATGGATGGATAGATGAATGGGTAGATGGAGGGATCCAGGGGCACTTTGAGTTTTCCTTCCTCCCTCCAGTGAGATTTTCCTCATGCATTCTCCTTCAAATCTACAGCTAGGAACGGGCATGCATGTAAAGATGGTGCTGACATATGGGGAGGTGTGCACGGCGACGAATACAACTCGCATGTTGACTTGACTTGAAATGAAATGAAATGAATGTTAATGTTGTCAAAATGTCGTGATTATTAATTGGTTAACGTCGCAGTTTGATTGCACGTGATTAATTGTGCAGCCTTAGGAGGATTCGACTTCCTCAAACCACTACTGTCTGTCTCAAGTTCTTCCTCTGGTGTGACAGCGTTGCAGCAAGCATGTAAACAAATGGGATTTCTGCTGTGTGCAGGTTCCCCAGCCTGGTTCCCGGTAACCTTTCTTCATAGACTGCAATACAAATGGACCGATAATGCTTCATTCCAGCGGTGACCACTGCCTCAAGGTGGCTAAACACAACGGGGCCAAAGAGAGATGCAGTGATGGAAAGAGGGAGGGGTAGACAGATGGAGGGATGAGAAATAGAGGGATACAGAGAGAGAGAGAGAGAGAGAGAGAGAGAGAGAGAGAATAAAATGTCAAAGAGAAATATCAGAAGAAAACAATGGCAAGAGGCAAGAGACAAAAAAGGGGGAATAATATGGGAAGTGAAAGAGAAAGAATAAAGGAGAAACAGTCATTGGAAAAAGAGAGAGAACATTTACAGTATGCAGGAGAGAGAGAGCGATAGATAGATAGAGAGAGAGAGAGAGGATTGTACCATGTGGGTTCTTGGTGGGGGGGCTGGCAGACGGGGTGATAACGACCTTAATTGGAAAAAAAATCCTCAATGACTAGAAGGAGAAAGAAAAACCTGCAGTACATCTCTCTTCCTCCCTCCCTCTCTTTCTCCCTTTCTCCCTCCCTCTCTCCCCTCCCTCTCTTTCTCCCTTCCTCCCTCCCTCTCTCATTTCTTTGTTTCTTTGTTTCTGTCTCACACAGATATATATATATATATATAGTACACACACACACACACACACACGCACGCACGCACGCACGCACGCACGCACACACACACACACACACACACACACACACACACACACACACACACACACACATGCTCTCTGCATGTGTGTTGCACCCATGTTTCACTTGAAGGTCATTCAAGAGGTTTCTGTGTGCTGGTTAGTTTGTCGTCTAGGTAGGGTGTGTGTTTTATTCTGTTGTGTGTGTGTGTGTGTGTGTGTGTGTGTGTGTGTGTGTGTGTGTGTGAACATGGTGATTTAAATCGTCCCATTGAGGGTGAAAAGGTTACTCTGTCTGCTTGGAAAAAAAATAGAGTAGACCTTTTTATTCTCTCTCTCTCTCTCTCTCTCTCTCTCTCTCTATCCTTCCTCCCTCCCTCTCTCTTCACGTAATGCAGTTGTGAAGAAAGCACTTGACTCTCTTTCTCTCCTCTCTGTCTCTTTTATTCCCATCTGTCTCTTGGGTGTAAATGTAGACCTTTTAATGCCCCTCTCTCTCTCTCTCTCTCTCTCTCTCTCTCTCTCTCTCTCTCTCTCTCTCTCTCTCTCACGCTTTCTCTTATTTCCTCATTACTGTTGAAGGAAACTGTTCCCTGTTATTCCTGACTTTCAGGAAGTGCTGCCTATTGTTTGGAGCGAGTTGAGGGATGTGGGGCAAGGGTAGTTGGAGACTTTGCAGTGTGTGTGTGTGTGTGTAACCTCTGTTTTCCCCAGAGGCCTTTCTGAAGGGGGTTTGCATGCTGTTTACGGGTTAGCCTGCAGTGTGTGTGTGTGGTGCTTTTGTGTTTATTCATGCAAGTATGTGCATGCATGCAAAGTTTGCAGCATGTATGCAGCATTATATACATGCATGTGTGACGTCCTTGAGGAGAGGAGAGAGAGAGATAGTGAGAGAGTGAGAGAGAGAGAGAGGGACAGAAACAGAGATAGAGATGCATTTCTTTGAATATCCAAAATATGCTAACATAAGCAAAATATTTCAATAAATTACAAATGTTGATTCCAGATTTCTCTGCCCAAAAAACAAATCTACTGGACCTGCTGCTACATTTGTTGTTTTCATGATTCCATGCTTGTAAACTGCTGCATGCATGTCTGTTGTAAGAGACTGACGGACTTTATTCTACTTCCTAATTCCTAACCCAAAACATTGGCGGTTACATCTGGAGGGTTGTCACACATCCGGGTTCGTGGACATTCTTAAAATAAATGCGCTACATTTCTGGCCTCAGCAGGTCGTGACACCAGCGTTGTTTCCCAGCGGGTCCATCACAGGCCAACGGGACGTGATGAAAGCTGTGTGTCTACCAGGCCGGGCTGCTGGACATGAGCACGTTCTGAAATGGGTCAGAGCATCACAGCAAAGTGTTTAAAGTTTAGTTTCATCTGGGTCAGAGTGATTGATTAGAGTTAAGACAAACAATAGAGAGGGGGATCACACCGCGGCCCGATGTGTTAGAGAAGATACAGCATCTCTCTGATATGGGGAGGAGGGGAAGAAGGGGTGAGGAGTAAACTCTGGGGAAAAGAGAGAGGATGAGAGGGGAAGAGAGACATGGAGAGTGAATGAGAGAGGAGAATGAGAGGGGATAGAGATGTGGAGAGAGAGAACAAGATGGAGAGATGTGGAGAAAGAATGAGTGAGGGAGATGTGGAGAGAGAGAGAGAACAAGATGGAGAGATGTTTACATAGAGCGAGAGAAAACAAGAGAAATAGGGAGAGCGAATGAGAGAGGAGAGTGAGAGGGGATAGAGATGTGGAGAGAGAGAACAAGATGGAGAGAGATGTGTACATAGAGCGAGAGGAAACGAGAGAGAGAGAGATTAACTTTGATTTACATTGATTGTTTCTTGCATTTCATCGCTGTGGCAATATTGTTTTAAATATTCATGCCAATAAAGCTTGTTAAATTGAAATTGAATTGATGGATGGAGAGAGAGAGAATAACTACTTCAATGCTGAATCAAGGAAAACATGAGAGGGATGGAGAACGGGGGGGGGAGACAGACTGAGGAAGGAAAAGAGAAAGAACGAGAGAGAGTGAAAGAGAAAGAAAGAGAGAGTGCACATTTATATCAGAGAAATACCAAACAGAAGAGGGAATAGATAGTGAAAGAGGGAGAGAGACAGAGAAAGAAAACTGAGATTGAACAAGAGAAAACGTATCCGTAGAGAGACACGTATCAAAAACAAAAACCCAAGAAAGAAACAAGAAAAAGAGAAGCAGAGAAAGAGAAAGAGGAGGAGAGAGGAGGAGAGGAAAGTCAGAGGAAGACAAAGGAATCTTTCCAGCAGTGTTTCTGGGTCGATGGGAGCTTCACTGATACTACTGGGACAGACAGAGGTTACACACACTCACACACACACACACACACACACACACACACACACACACACACACACACACACACACACACACACACACACACAGTTCACATTCATACACACAGTATATAGAACCAAGAATCCTTTGGGAAAGTCAAATCTTATAGACACACACACACACACACACACACACACACACACACACACACACACATTCTTGTACTTGCTACATAGTGAGGTCCGGGTGAATCAACCCACAAACTGAGGACCCCCATTTATGTTTCACTTATGAACACAGCAATCTATTAATTTTGTACACTAGATGCCACCCTTTTCCCCAAATATCACCATCATATCACCATCATCCTTGTTGCTAGGCAGATTTTAGTGGCATTGCTCACAGTATAAAAATGCTAGTGTTCTTTAGTGTTCGAAAGTCAGCATCATCTGAATTTAGCTACTTAAGCAAAATACTCTCAAACCCAAAGAACATGATCATCTTTACATTTATACTAAGATATAAAAATAATTTGATTTCTGTCAGCAGGAAAAGGTGATAATATCTCAACAGCATCAGGCTGGAGGCAAAATGGCCAACATGAACGAGCTGAACCGAGCCGTTGAAAATGCGAGTACGTGGTTTTTGTTCCAAAGTTCAGTATGGGCCAGGAATTAACCGAGTCACTGGTTCTGATCAGCAACCCTATCAACCCCCACAGGTACATTATGGTCATTTTGTGCTAAATGGGGCAGTAAAAATGCCCCAATTGCCCCTTCAGTTGTTGAAACTAAAATTACAATATAATATTTATACCCCCTTAATTGTGCAGTCCTGGTGTTCTGCCTCTCCCCCGTGTGTGTTTTTCCTCACCGCCAAAATGTTGGCGGTTAATTTTCCAGGAGACATACAGTACTGTGCAAAAGTCTTAGGCACGTGTAAAAAAGAAAATCTGTATTTCAATGCTTTCAAAAATAATGAAATGAAAAGTTGCTTAAAAAAACAAAAAACTATAAAGAGCAGTAATGTAAAACACTAATGCAGAAAACTAAAAAAGAAACATCTAAGACCAAGTGTATATTAAAAAAATCTAGGGGGCCTAAGACTTTTGCACAGTACTGTACATCAGAGGAGACGATGAGATGACGTGATGTTGCTTAGACACGACAGCTTTCATAAACACATGATTAGTATTTTATTTTCGACGGATGGTTTTGCCTCTCCCTCGTGTATTTTCCTCACTGCCAAATATTTGTGTTTAATCTTTCAGCAGATGCACGTCCCTTACGGGCCCACGGGGGGTACAGGGGTAATTTCATGCCTCAGTAACGGGAACGCGAGGCTGTCTGAGATGCTGGGATACCTCACATAGGCCCGGCGTTGGTAGAGCAGGTCGGCTAGGGATCAATAACACTAGGAACACAAGAGGGAAGGGGAAAGACGAGAGGAAGATAAATAGATAGAGGGGTTGATGGAGGGAAGGATGTGTACATGTCATTCGCTGATAGAAACCCTGGAGGGCAGCTGGGGAATAACGGTGCAGACAAAGACACACAGTTTTACAGTTTTCAGATTATTACTTGAACCTCCATGTCTTCATCGCCCACAGTGTCTGTGTAATGTGCATGGCGACACCTTGGTGTGAAATGAAATAAATCTGATTGATTGAGACAACATGGAATGGAGAGGTCGGGTAGGGAGGTAAGGATGGGTGGATGGATGTGTTGATAGACTCACTGACAGACAGAGATGGGGGGGGGGGGAGGGAGGAAGGGGATGGGTGACAGGATGTGCTGAGAGTTACAAAATAGATTTTTCTTACCTGATAAACACAAACTTTAAGAGTTAAAGCTGCTCTAAGCAAGGTTTTTATGTAACACATCTTATCATATAAACCAAACACTAACTGAGACCTGGTGGATTTGCCCAAAGTGATTTCAGGTGTCGGGTATGGTCGCTGCACAGGAAGTGAGACATCAAAACGTAAGAGCAAAATACAAGGCGCGAGACGTGTGCAGTTTACTGATGTCACGCTACAGGATTTCTGGGTAATAAAGTTATGTCCCACTCACAGCATTGTAATGGTGCCGCTGAAGAACGATATTGCGAAAGTATATATTATATTATTAGTATTATTAGTATATTTGTGCTTTGTGCACAAATGTAAGCAAAAGTTGAGCTAAACTGAACTAACACACTACAGCCAGACATCTGCTAATTGGAATATGTCACTGTATAGGCCTTTTTGAACTGAACACCATGGCCTGTGTGGATTACCATCCATCTTTTTTTTTACATGAGTCAATACACCAGAGCACAACCAGCATCAACTTTGTGTGAGGAAGAATGTATCTGCCATCCAGAATTGAATGTTGGTGGTTTTTGAGCTTGGATGCTTCCGATGCGATGCGACATGAACTCAACTCGGCCAGCGCAGCAGCTTTCAGTGTTTTCTAAAGGAGCATTCCCTCGATGGCTGATGGCGATGCCTGACACCCGATAACTGTAGCGTGGATTAGCTGTTCTAAAACTGCTTTAGAGCATGGCTTCTCTTGGATCGCTGTTTCAGTTTACTGCCAGAGGCGCCGAAGCTCCCAGTCAGCCAGGGGAACTTAGAGAGGAGGAGGAGGAGGAGGAAGTCAGGGAGGGAGTAAGGTAAGCAAGGAGGGAGGGAGGGATGGATGGATGGATGGATGGATGGATGGATGGATGGATGGTAGAGACCCTAGAGGTTCACTATTCAGTCAGGAAATAACACCAAGTTCAGACACAACAGAGAAGGAATAAGATAAGGTAACGTTATCGATCCCCGTAGGGAAGGTGGGTTGTCACATAATAATAGGATACTGGCCTGGCTGTAATAAAGGCCTGCTGCCTCCCTACTTATACAGTATACAGCAACTTACAAATGTTACTCAGTATTGATTTCTTACTAAATATGAAATATGTGCGGTATATAAATATGTATATAAATATCTTCCTGACAGGAAGAAAGAGAGAGAGGTATGATGGAGGGGAGGAGGGGTACTCAAGTGTTGCTGGGTAAGAAAGAAAGAAAGAAAGCAAACAAAAGGAAAGAAAGGATGGATGGAGGAAAAGAAATGGATGATGGAGGGACCCCCCATCTCTCTCTCTCTCTCTCTCTCTCTCTCTCTCTCTCTCTCTCTCTCTCTCTCTCGGCCATTAAAAGGTTTGTAGCCATTAAAAGCTACTGTGGTGCTGATTATCTCACCTATGGGGACTGGCAGTGGAGAAAGTGGGGTTTGCTAAAAGGTCTGTCCACACACACACACACACACACACACACACACACGCTCATATTGTATTTGTGTCATTTGTTTGTCCGTGTACATTTTGTGTGTGGGTGTGTGTGTGTTGAAAGTGGAAGTGTGGCAGACGGTCCTGTTGACATCTCTCTATGTGGACCAGAGTAATTGCTCCTTAGAGAATGCATTATGCTTTAATTTTCTTGCCTGGACAGTTTTTCTCGTTTGTAACAGAGTACTGTAAGTGTGTGTGTGTGTGTGTGTGTGTGTGTGTGTGTGCGCGTGTTAGTGTATTGTATGTGTGTGTGCATCAGACTGTGAGTGATGCTTAGCAGCTCCCAGCTCTTGAATTACACATGAATTATACATCCTTATGCCAGTGGTGATGTGCTGCTAGCTGCTGTCTGGGCTCCACATGGACGAATCCACTACTACTACTGTAACACAAACAGAGACATGCTCAGAGCTGTAAGCTTCTCATCAAACAACTAGTGTCCTGAAATAGTTCCATAGTTAGCTGTTAGCTGTTAGCTGTCGATGGTAAATAAGGAGAAAATCTGATCCGAAACAAATATCTGACCAAAATGGATTTAAAGTGCAGTTGAAGTCCACGGTGTGTTCTGTGTAGACGTGTGTGTTTTATAGCTTTTAAGGTGGAATTAATCATTGTCTTCACGAGACTGCTGATCTTTCAACAAATCAGGCAGTGCTACCATGTAAAGATTTTAAATCATGCACTTTTACCGTATTTACCACAACTGAAAAAATAAAAACATTGTAGTGACTAACCTGCATGTGGTTATTTGATTAGGAGTTTTATTAAGAAAATGTATGTTCAGACAGTTGGGACACCTGACATTTATGGAGTTTGGACATCACAAAATAAAAGTGGTTTATCATGAATATTGTGGAATAACTTGATATATTACGTCTGTTTTTTAATTTCATTTAAAAAAAATAATGGATTTGGACATTTTAAAGCATGTCATGTATTATGATCTTTTTAATTACACAATGAATTGTCTGATTGTTCATCTGTTCAACTGCGCTCCGCTAGCGAGCCTTAGCTGTATGGGCTCTCTCTGTAGAGCAGATGAACTGAAGAGTCTGCAGGCAGCCAAGCTCCGCGGGCGCCAGATCGATAAAGGCATCTGAATGTTTTAAGACGCGAGAGTGCTGTAGAATTGAATGGCTTCACACTCCTCTCTCCGACCGGCACCTCCTGTCTGCAGGAAGCACACTGCTAAGTCTTCAGCGTCATCATTCACTGGCTCTGAATGTGTTCCAGTAGTGTGTAATGTTTAGTCTGCCACCGTGCAGTACCACTGGTGCATTCATTCATTCGTTTGTTTGTTTGTCAGCGTCAATACAAGTAAGCATTGTACAAGTTATAAACAAGAAGAGATTCACTGTGGTTTCTAGTCAGATGCACATTTGCAACCCCAGAACCTGGTTAGGCTTTTAAGGTAAAAGTAAGAAAGTACTGAGCATAAAAATTGCATAAAATAATAAAATAGAAATCGAATACAAATAGTCGTTCCATATCTGTCACACCTATCGATAAAATTAATGTTGACTCTGTCTGACTATGTCTGACTCTGCCGTAGTTTTACACATTCATTAAAAACCTTGTATGTGCATTGTCTGTGAGGTCCTGTTATGTTCTGTCCAGCGTATCAGTCCTGTGTTGTAACGTGTCGGCACCATTTAAATCCCTCGTACTCCCGTTTTACTTGGCGACTAAAAGCAATTCTGCTCCGAAGCCAGTAGCTAATGTTACTGCAGAAACGGGAAGTATTACCTCTGCCTCGTACTAGGATCGCACTTACCTCACCGTCGTTACCAAAGTAAAGAGTACAGAGCGGAAATACTCCACATCCAGGGTAACATCTACACTAGGTTGTTTTGGGTGGTGTGGCCTACATACTGTATATTTCCTCATCGAAACACTGACGTTGACCTCGTCTTCGCGATCACAGGAGACGGGAGGCAGATGCTGTAGTGATTTATGATGCAGTGTGTTTAATGCTGATGGATGAAGTGGCCGAGGCGCGTTTCCTCATCGGTATTCCCCTGCAGCCCCACACAGGTATTGAGTTGTGTCCTGCACGGTGCAAAGAATCATAATGATACTCCCCGAAGTGTCCTCTATCCACACAAATGCTGCTATGGTATTTTTTTTTTTTTCGATTTGTTTGATAGCATTAGCTGTATTCACACGGCGGACATATTTGATTTGGTCGGGAAGAAATACCCAGAAGACAGCAGAGCAGGTGGATAGATGAGAGATGGAGGCCAAACTACACACAGAGTCCAAATTAGAAGCTACAGCAACTGGATTAAAGGATCCTTCTTCCTCCCGGCAAAACAAAGAAAGTGTCTAATGTCTGTTTTTTTAAAGGATGAGGGAGGAGGAGGTGTTGTTCTGGTGTTAACTGTACATTTTTTTTAACATTATGGTCTGTACGGTGTGTAGGTTTTGTTGTTACTCCTACAACGGGGTCCCATGTCCTTCGTTTCCAGCATTTTGTGACATGCCTCCTTTTCTGTCGGTCATTGAAAGCAACAGAGCTCTTGAACAACAAAATGTTCCAGTAAAACTCACTGAGGAAAATGGCCGTTCGAGTTGAGGGACGGTAGACGCTGTGGTACTTGAGTTTTCCGAACTCTTGGATTTGTCTTGATCTTAGCCACTGTTGGATGTTGACTTGACTTTCCCCCGCCTGTCTGAAAGTTTTCAACGACACATTTTTCTCCAGTTCCAGTTTTCTCAAGTTCAAGGTCAAGCCAAATAAAGATATTTCACAAACCAATGCAGCTATAGATGTCCGTCCTATCAACGTCTATGCATCGTATGAATGTTAGCTGGGATGTAGTGGTCAAACCTCAAACCTCCATGGACTGATCAGCTGGATGTTGAAGGGTTTAGTCAACTGACAACAGCTACTCCTGGCCCTCAGTGTCTCTGTGATGGCCAGTAGATGAGATGTTCATGGTCCAGTGGTAATTGTGGATGTGTTAGTGTGACCGGTGTGTTGGTGGTGTTGCTGGAGGATGCATGCTCGGCCCGTCGTCTATTGGCATTCCTCTGGAGTAGTGGCACTCGGCTGTATCAAACCCGAGTCAGGAGATTAACTTGGACTAGCACTTGAGCTCCTGTGGCAGCTCATTTGTAAAACACCGACATGTATCCAGACACGGTGTTGTGCGCCCATGCATTGGTTTTGAGAGAGAGAGAGAGAGAGAGAGAGAGAGAGAGAGAGAGAGAGAGAGAGAGAGAGAGAGAGAGAGAGAGAGAGAGAGAGAGAGAGAGAGAGAGAGAGAGAGAGAGAGAGAGAGAGAGAGAGAGAGAGAGAGAGAGAGAGAGAGACTTTCTTTATTGATCCCGGGGGGGAAATTCTGGGGCTGCAGCAGAATAACAGTATCACAAAATCTAAAATATGAGGCCTAAATACAATAAAATACACAATAAACATGAAGTAGAACCAGGATGTTGTTCTACTACGGCTCAGGAGCAGAATCATGTTCTGTTTTGCAAAGAAAGTTTGGGCTGTTTTTTTCTTTTTAATTAAATTCAGTTAAAAGTTGAATTGAATTAGTTAAATGAAATGAAAGTGAAGACGAAGTCCTCACAACACTTTGATTCAGACCCGGTCAACCTGCTGACTGGAGGCTTCTCTAACCAGCTGTGATGCGTTTACTGGAGTTGATCTGAAACTGGATGGATGGATGGAAACAGAATCTTAACCAGATCTCCCTCTCCTTTTCCCCTCTTCTCTCCCTTTCTGTCTCTCCTGATCTTTCCTCCCTTCTCCCCTCCTCTTCTTCTTCCCTTCCCATTCCTCTTCAGTCCCCCTTCCCTCCTTTTCTCCCTCCATCTCTCTTTTTCCCCTTCTAGCCCTTTTTCCTCCTCTTGTTTCTCTCTTCCTCTCCCCTCTCCCCATCATCCTTTCTCTCTCATTCCTCATCCCCTCTTCCTCTGCCTCCCCCCCAGCCCCCCTTCTTCCTGGCTCCAAATCGAGGCTGGGTGACATCATCACTGTGCTGCCGGTTGTTGTGATGTGGAACTAGAGACGTGGAAAACGAGTAGCTGGCGCTTCCCCGCCGGCTGCCACCGGTGCGCCTCGGTTGCTGTGGTTACACGACCAGTGTGATGTCTGTTGCTATGGTTACGTCAGAATCGCTTACAAGTACCACACACTCAACTTCAGAGTACAGGATGCCTAACCAGGGCAGAGCGCGCTCTATAGGACCTCTGTGATTCATCGGTCCAGGGAGCGTCTTGATGTGGACTTGAGAGGAAGTCAGTAGTATGAGCTGGAGCCCAACAGTGATCTTGTCATTACCTAACATGTCTCTCACGGCTCCCCCGATGCTCCACTGTATCCCCGTGTTGCATTACTCTCCAATGGCGTGGTGCTCGTTAGGTTGGATCAGTGCAGCCGTCCCTCTCTGCCTCGTCCCGACAGCATGGGTTGAGTTGATGGGTTTTCTCTCGCTCCCCCGTTTCCCTCTCCGTCCATTCCCCCTTTTTCCATCTCCAGTTCCCCTTCTCTCGCTCCCATCTCCCTCTCCTTCACCGTCTCCTTCCCTCATCTTTTGCCGCCTCGTTCACTTTCTCCTTTCCCTTTCCTGTCGTGAGATTATGAGATGCATGTCATGTCATATCTCACTGGATGGACTGTCTGTGTGCCTGTTGGCATTTACCCAGAAAGCATTTTTGCAATATGATATTATGGCATGATATGATTATGGCATTATGATATGATATTCTGTCTGCACCAATGAAAACAAAACAAATTCTTAGACATTTGTTGGACTTGGGTAAATAAAGTGAGTCTGATTCTGTGTGTGTGTGTGTGTGTGTGTGTGTGTGTGTGTGTGTGTGTGTGTGTGTATGTGTGTGCGCGTGCGTGTAACTTATGGTATTTATAACGTATTTCCACACAGATTCAGATTACTGTACCAGTAAATTGTGCCCCAGATGATTCAAGATGGTGCGTTTGAGAGCAAGGGGAAATGTGTGTTTTAGCAAAACAAACCGGTTTTTTTTTTGTCCGTGGTATTGTCTTGGAACGCCACGATACCTGGGTTGGTGTCGGTTTCAGCGCCAACATTTAGCTTGAGCTGCATCCAGTCCAGTAGCTGGTTAATGGGGCTTGACTGAGCAGGTCTAATACAATCACACACTGACTGACTGGAACTGATAGAAATAGAGACGTTACGCAATAGGCTGGGTGGTAGAGGGACTGCCTGAGGAGAATAGTGCCTTGAAGGGTGCCTGAGGAGAGGAGGAAAGGAAAGGAAAAGAGGAGAGGAGACAGGAAGCAACAGGGGTTTATGGGTAATGTTTATGCCAATAAAGCTTATTTGAATTGCATTGAACTGAAATACCTGACCAGACAGAATGGAAATAGAAAGAGAAAGGGAAAGGTAGGAGAGGATCAGGGGGTTTAGAGAGAGAGGAGAGAACGAGAGAAGGAAAGGAAGGCAAGGAGAGGTGAGATAAAGGCAGGAGGGGTGGAGGAAGACGAGGGAGGGGGTGCACATGAGAGTGAAAGGCAAAAAATATATAGCGCTGGACAAAGAGAAAAAAGGTGAGAAGGTGAGGAGACCAAGATGGACGCCCAGTGGAGAGGATGATTCTGTAATCGTTTAGTAAGAGAGATTTATTTGATGCCCTTTGGCGTGATGGTAGAGGACACTGCACCTTTACAGTGGGAAGACTTACATCACCCAGCCACCAGTACACTGCAGGGTGCAGCTGACTGCAGACAAAGCAATTTAGTGGTTCGGTGTGTTGCTCAAGGTGACGAGACACAGCGGCTGTTGTGGGAATCAAACCTCTGACCGTTTGCTCATTGGACGACTGTCTGCTTTCTCTAAATGCCTCGATAGCGTCGTTGTTCCTCAACGGATTCAGGGGGAACGTCTAGCTCACAGCCTGGACTCGGCCTAGTGGTTAGAGAGGTTGTCCAGTAACTGTATGGTCGCACGTTCGATCCTCACAACAGCCGACGAGTGTCCATGAACTCCTACCTGCTCACATATTGTACAGGAAGTGGCTGTGGATGCACTTTACCACTTTTATCAGCCTAAATCGTGACGTGGGGTCGCACCAGGTCCCATCCCCAATACTTGAGATGCTGAAATTCGCCCTATTTGCCCAAATGAAACGAATCAAAACTGCCTGAAGCCGGGCGGGTAAACATGAGCATGCCGCGTGCAGTTTTCCGATGTCACCTTGCATGATTTCTGGGTGTTCAAGTCCTTACATTTCAAAACTGTCGCCTTCCCGTGCAGCTTTAAGCGTGAATGAGCTCGGTAGGCCCTTGAAGTGAGCTCGTTACCGCCCACCTCCTCTTCACGGCTGAACTGCAGTTAGATGGTGAGGTGTAAAGAGGACGGGAGCTTTCACCTGGATTCACCTGCTCAGTCTGTTTCATGTACAGGGAGCGGTTAGATCTTACTATTACCGCAGAGCGAGGCCAAAATGCCACCGGTTACATGATCAAACCCCCCCCCCTATTCATTACCCTTTACATGGCCTGGGTCTGCTGCAGCCAGCCAAGTACTTTCACTGTCTGAGAGGCAGTTATTGCTCGATGCTGCTACTGGAATACAGAGGACACAACCCTCCGGTGAATGGTCTCAGACTGTCTGTGTGGGTTATAGACCTTTTATTTTTCCAACTACAACACAGTGCCAAGTGTCTGGATTCAAATTTATTTTTCCCTTTAAATAGACTTCCTGATAATTACCACGTTTGTCGCCCCCGGCAACAGAGCAAGCCAGGACAGAAACCATATGATCCCAATTAAACAGGCTCCAGTGTTGAACACCCACTACTGTAGCCCTCTGACAGCATGGCACTGCTGTGGCTGGCATGGGAATTATAAGAGCCATAGTAGAGACACACACACGCACGCACACGCACACGCACACACACACACACACACACAATCAATCAAATTTATTTATATAGCAAATTTCACACAACAATTTCAGCTCAATGGGCTTTACATAAAATGAGAGAAAAAAAATAAAAATAAGAGAAGAAATAGAGAAAAAAGAGAACATTAAAAGCAATAATAACTGAAGTGTACTGGTCGAGTGTGTGTGTGTGTGTGTGTGTGTGTGTGTGTGTGTGTGTGTGTGTGCCTCATAGGCTGATCACCAGACTCAGAGAGAGATATATTGGCTTGCCTTTCTCGGCTTGCCTACTTCTCCTCCTTTCCTCCCCCTCTCCTTCAATTCAGCTCTTAACTTTATTGCCCTGGGGGGGAAGATCTTCTTTGCGGACAGGATTTACAATCCCAATCACGACGAGGAAACATGATGATCCTCTTGTTCATCAGTTGTTTATCTGTGATGGGGGATGTTGTCTCCGTGGTGATAACTTCACAGGTCAATGAGCTGGCTTGTTAAACACACGTTGAGCACCTCCCTTAACTCTAGGCTAGTGTGGGGTGTGTGTGTGTGTGTGTGTGTGGTGTGGTTGTGCATGTGGTTGCACTTGCATCTGTGTGCCTCATGCTAGGCTAACTGGGTCACGTCAGGTTGAACATGTGGCTAACGTTTGTTCTCAGCACAGCTTTCTGCAGGTTCCTTGTTGCAATTATCATTTGATATCAGTTAAAGGTAATCTCAGTCACCATGGATACGTGAGGCTGTCTGTCCGTCTGTAACCCCCATTACTTCTGAGTTACTCTGTCTGAAAAATGTAACTGTATCCAGGCACAAAATAGAGATAGAGACAGAAAGACAGATGGATGCATTCATACATACATGCACACACACATCCATCATGCTGGCGACCCTCCTCGTTCTTTCTTCTGCTGTTGTTCGATGGTGTTTCTGGAGCAGCACAGCGAAGCGGTCTGACATCTTAGATACTTTTAGACTGAGGTTGCCGATATTCGATATCTTTATGTTTGACCATTTCCATGCCAAAACATTACAAGTATTCAGTGTTTCCCCCAGAAATGTTGGAAATTATGGTTAATGGTAGGAAGACTCTGGGATACATTACAGCCTTAATTAATTTAATGAATTAATTTACAAAAAAGACATAATTGAACAATAAATAAAAAAAATAAAAATGTAATTGCAGGTTTTCCAGGCTGTTCTTATGTAGTGGTGGTCAGGGGGGATGCTGGGGGACCACATGACTGAAATATACCTGATGGTATAAAAGTGTACAGGGCCTTGAAAGAGTCCTGTATTGTTATTTCTCCTCGAACGAGTCTATACACTACGATTGACGATGACAAAGCCATTCTTAAGAAAGTCTCTAGTAAAGAAAAGGACAGAAAAGATGTTTTCCCAATGAGCTATGATATCACGGGGGGCGAGACAAGGTCACAGCATCCCTTTCTCCACAGAGGCCGAGGTTAAGGCCGCCTGCCTCCGACGTGTCTTATCCTGTTTGATTTTCCTGTCAGCGAGGGCTGATCGCAGGACAGAGGGGGGGATGGAAGAAGAGATGGAGGGAGGGAAGGAAGAGGGGAGACAAGGAAGGAGGGAGGATGAGAATTTGACAAAATTCATTTCTGTCTGCAAACAAGCTAAATCCTGACGTTTTAGGGAGGATATGTCTGACAGGCTGGTAGAGGCTGACAGGCTGGTAGAGGCTGGTAGTGACTAGTAGAGGCTGACAGGCTGCTGCTGGTGGTCTGGTCTGTTTACAGTAATTGTATTAATACCTCAGTCATGGTTTATGGATGTTAGAAAGCTACATTTAGCAGTGTGTCTGGTACCTGTGTTTGATCCTTTGATGTGTCACATCTAAAGGTCACACAGCCGTGGCAGCCTGGCTTTGTTCTGCTGTGAATGAGATCAAACAGTCGTTACCGTTGGAGACACAATGGACCAGAGCGCTTTCCAAACGGCCTTTCATGGGACCCTGGAAGAAAGGGCAACGTGTGGAGGCGTTACTGACAAGTCACCTTTACAAAAGTACAACCATTTATTTTCATTCACTTCATTTCTTTCTTTCTTTTTACATAAAATACACACACACACACACACACCATGTTATTGTCTGTATGACACTAATGCTGTCATCGTCATAGAAATATTATTGTTATTCATAAAATGTTATTGTTGTCACTATTATTTAACACGTGCTCTGATTTCCTGCCATGAAATTAGGGTAACACACACATGCACACACACATACACACACACTTGGACATCATAGATACAGTTCAAATCTCCAATTACTACAGAAACCAGTCGCCCTGTCATATACGCTCTACTTCACTCTGACACACACACACACACACACACACACACACACACACACACTTACTCTCACAGCATATGCTGCTAGCTGTCCCTGCTGACCCGTGGTGTGTATATGTGTGTGTGTGTGTGTGTCAGGTGTGAAACAGTCTATATGACAAGATATCAGGACTAATTAAAGCTGTGAACCTCTTTCATAACAAGGTCGTCTGTGTGTGTGTGTGTGTGTGTGTGTGTCTGTGTGTGTGTGTGTGTGTGTTTACATTCTGTATTAAGTTGACAGCTTTTTTAAAATCTTCTAAGTTCAAGTTAAATGCTCAGTAGCATTTAAAGGTTTACTGTTTGTTGATATGAAATCTGAATCTCAGTTTTGACCTTTTACCCCTGAAAACTGTATGAAGGCTCCGATTTTGGGATTCACGTCATTACGTCTTTCTTTTTTTTTTTATCGTAGCTCTGAAAGTACTGGAGATAGAGACTTGATTCCAAACGATTTAACTTCAAACTATGAAGGAAAATGACGATATGAAGAATGATGTTTTTTGGAGGTTTGTTCTCTCCCGGGTGCTTTCTAGTTCCTCGTATGTCTGTCCTCGCCGGGGCTCCTTGTTATCGGCTGCTTCTAATCTCGGAGATGAGGAACTGAAGCTCTGAGGGAGTGGCTCAGGACAAAACCGTCGGCTAAACGGCTAAAATGAAAAATGTGCAGGGAGACGGGCTGCATGACGGGACGCGCCGGTGAAGTGATGGCCTCTATTTATAGGATACAGGCTGTTTTGTTGTGGTTTGCTGGGACACCCTCTGTCTCACACACACACACACACACACACACACACACACACACACACACACACACACATGCAGAGGTACACACACAACAGATGGAGCCTGCTTGGTGTTGGCGGAGGAGCTTTTGGTGTGTGTGTGTGTGTGTGTGTGTGTGTGTGTGTGTTCTCATTGACATACGGCTTCTCTATGTGACTCTCTAGTAACAGTTGCTGGCAGCTCAGGTGTCCTCAAGAGGGAAAAGAGGGAGGGGAAGGAGTTTAACCCTTACTTAACCAGGCAGGCCGACCGAGAGCTCATCAATTAAGAGCTCAGACAATAAATAAGAGGTTAGCAGCGACGAACAGGCGAAGAAAAAAGAGGAACTCAAACTCCATCTGCAGAAAATCCAAAGGAGAAAGACGTCACAGTACTGGACACACCGTTTGATTGACAGGTGATCTCTGGGAGGAGCAGTGAGGAACACCACAGTGAGGAACACCACAGTGAGGAACACCACAGTGAGGAACACCACAGTGAAGAACACCACAGTGAAGAACACCACAGTGAAGAACACCACAGTGAGGAACACCACAGTGAAGAACACCACAGTGAAGAACACCACAGTGAGGCTGAGAGACGAAGATGGAGGCTGGATTACCACTTTAATCACAGTTGAGTCACAACATGTCATTTGCAGCACGTATGAACACATTGTTAGATGGGATCAAACAGGAACGGAACTGTAGCTTCATTTAACCCTTTAACCAGACAGAAGAGACACTGACCTGCTGCTGCCTCAGATCGACGGGGAGGGTGAAGGTGAAGGTGACTGGGTGAACGGTGTGGTGCAGGGTCAGGGTCAGGGTCAGGGTGGAGCGGACGGAGGTGAAAACAGGTTGGATCAGTGTGGATGTGGGAGGGGTGGTAATTCATAATGTAAGACTCACTCTCTCATACGAAGGATCTTGTTGTTGTCTCGGTCCTCAAAATGTGTTGGAAGGCTGCCTGGGCCGAACTCAAGAGACTAAAGATCGGGTCATGTCTGGTCCCGATAGTTCAGAGATACTGGGGGCAGGAAAAACACCATGCAGTGACTCACAGCTCTGTGAATCGTCAAATTCTTCTCGCGGTCGCATTGCGTTTAGCTCTCTTCGTGTTTTTGGGAAACATTGAACAGAAGATCATATTTCTGATTACATTGCTTTGCGTTCCAAATATACATGGAAGAGTATTGGTTTTTTTTCTCCTGCAGAGGGAGAAACCAAACAAAGGGCAGCAGGGAAACAAACTCATCATGTCCCCTTATTTCCCCATTACTGCCATCACATTACTGCTGCTATACCCAGAATGATGTCATCACTTCCTCCTTGTTTCAGCACGATTGTTTGCGGGGGGAAACGTCTCCGCCTCCATCACATCTCCGCTCGCTCTCACACCTGTAAATGACGTTCAGACGTTTTGCTGCTCGCTACTGATGATATTTATGTAGATGTGGTTCACCGACTCTGTTTCTGGTTTCATTACTGAGGCGCCGTCTGTAAACGAGAGAGAATAAAAGAGGGGAGGAGGAGGAGAGAGAGAGAATACAAGAGAGGAGAAGGAGGAGGAGGAGAGTGTTGCTGTAGTCTTTAGTCCTGATTGGTGTTTGATGCTGAGCGAGGGCGTCTCGTGTCAAGAGGATTTCAAGGGTCTGCGCTTCCTGCACTTTGTTTGTTTTTGTTGTGTCCCTCAGTGCGTCCTTCCTCCCGTCTCTCGCCTCCTTCTGTCCTTCCTCGCTCCCTCCCTCTCCACCTCTTAACCCCAATACCATTCATCCTCCCTCTCCCTCCATATATATATTCCCTTCCTTCCCTTTCCTTCCTTCCTGCCTTCCTTCCTCTCCTCCGTCTCGTTCGCTGCCTTTTCATCAATTTGTTCCGTTGAGGCCGCGTTGCCGACAGGGAGCCTTGGCGACGGGCTGCAGAAGCCGTCGCCATGGTAACCTATTATGGTCTGCGGTTGTCGAGACATGGCGGGGGGTGGGGGGGGGGGGGGGTTAATGGACCCCGGCATCCCCTGCTATCTGAATCTGCTCCTCAGAGTCGCCGAGATTAGAGAATCAAATATTAAAACCTCCAGACGTCGACCTCCCCCTTTGTCTCCCAGTCCAACTCTCTCTCCTCCTCTCCTCCCATCCCCCTCTCCTCTCCTCTCCTGATCCTTGTCTCATGTTTCCTCTCTTTTCTCCCATGTCTTGTCCATCTGTATCTCGGCGCACACTTAGGCCTCATTGTGTTTCGTCCTTCATCACAACTGAGGTAAATGTTGAATGTTAGTAATCTGTAATCTCTTACAGTCGACTCAGCAGCAGCTTGTTGACATAATCCGACAGTTGTTTGTTCATGTTTATTATTTTATTATTTCTTTTTTTATTGCTTATTTTGATTCTACGTGTGTTTCTATTCTATTTTTCTATCGTTTCACCTTTTGTGTTTTATGGTTTTAACCCTGTTGTGACCGGTGGACCCGGGGAAGAGAGGGTGAAGATCTTTTTATTGAACTGTGAAGTAATACTTTAACTGCATGAAGACAAATAAACACTTGGTTTGTACCACTGAGGTTTCGAAGAATCTTCTTTCCCACTTCTGGCGGACCATGATGGAGTCGTTTTCCCCTCTGACCCATCCAGTCCATCTCCACGCCTCCATCGTTGATTCGTTTTTTTACCGCGTTGGTTGTTTGATTTTGTTCTGTGGTTTGTGCGATCGTTGTGTTTTCTTCTTCACGCTCTTCTTCTTTCTTGCTGCTTCACGCTCCCATGAATCAGCTACGGTGGCCCACAGGGGTCAGCAGCAGCATCCATGTGTGAATATTTGACAACAACGGGGGGAAATGTCCTGTAAGGTTGAGTCTAAATCTAAGTTTCCTGGAAGGTTTCTTCATTGTGAGGAAAATTGGCCGATAGCTCTTTGATCACATTACATTAAATTGGACTATTAGGAATTGAATGTTAAGGGCATTAGGACCCTGAGGAGGGGTGGACAGATGTGGGGGGAGGGCAGGAGGAAGGAGGTGCAAGAGGCTTTTGGTGTTGAGGCTTGATGTCTGCTGCAGTACTGACAGGCTCTTTAGAACACACACACACACACACACACACACACACACACACACACACACACACACACACACACACACACACACACACACAAACACACACAACACACACACACACAGCCTCTTCTCAGCCTATTGTTGTGAACATACCTCTATACAGCCTCCAACACCGCCAGACATAAACATGTCCACACACACACACACACACACACACACACACCCTCTCCTCCTCCCACTAATAATCAGGCACACGCACATACATCACGTGCACACGCCTAGATACACGTATGAACATGTTCACACACACACACACACACACACACACACACACACACACACACGCACATAAACACATGAATAATTCAGATCAGTACTAAGCGTTCATGTCAACTGGTGTTCATTTGCTCAAGGTCACCTACTGACACACTGGCTTAATAAGTGGAGTGGCACACACACACACACACACACACACACACACACCAGCCTCTTTTATAATTGAAGTGGCTGGAACTGAGCAGTAACAAAGAACTACAAATCCTTTTCCTCTGCTCAAAATCAAGATCCTCCCTCCGTTCGTCAATCATCCTTCTGCCTCCTCTTCTCTCCTCTCCTCCTCCTCTCCTCTCCTCTCCTTTCCTCCTCCCTCTTTTCCTCCTTCCTCCTTCCATCCTTCCATTCTCCCGACTCTCTTCCCTTTGCACCATGCACCGCCTGTTTGTGTTGTGTGTGTGTGTGTGTGTGTGTGTGTGTGTGTGTGCATCTGTGATGAGCCAAAGTAAACAGCGGGAGGAGACTGGTATTACTGATATACACCCTGTTGTTGCCATTGTCAGTTATTGGAGGAGAGAGAGGGAGGGGCAAGGGAGGGGGGAAGGAGAGTGATGGGGGGCAGAGAGGGGCGAGGGAGAGAAAATGTGGAGGAGAAAATGAGAAAGACAGACTATGGATGCACTGTCTGTGTGTGTGTGTGTGTGTGTGTGTGTGTGTGTATGTGTGTGTGTGCAGATTGATGGGGTCACATCCATTCCCATCACTCCCTGCAGCGCTACGTCGCTACGCTAATCCTAAGCTAATTGACCATTGACTCTCTTGTCTTTAGCTATGCAGATAGCATACAGACACTTACAGCTGAATGGATAGTTAGCTGTGTGTTTAGCTAGCACATACAGAAGGATGGCTAGTTAGCTATGTGTTTAGCTATACAGCTAACACATACAGCTGCATGGATACTTAGCTATGTGTTTAGCTAGCACATACAGAAGGATGGATAGTTAGCTATGTGTTTAGCTAGCACATACAGAACGATGGATAGTTTGCTATGTGTTTAGCTAGCACATACAGAACGATGGATAGTTAGCTATGTGTTTAGCTAGCACATACAGAACGATGGATAGTTAGCTATGTGTTTAGCTAGCACATACAGAACGATGGATAGTTTGCTATGTGTTTAGCTAGCACATACAGAACGATGGATAGTTAGCTATGTGTTTAGCTAGCACATACAGAAGGATGGATAGTGAGCTATGTGTATAGCTATATAGCTAACACATACAGAAGGATTTAGCATGACATTAACTGCTAACACCGCTGGGTTCGTTTCCCAACCTGAGGCCTAACCCATGTTAAAAATGTACAATGATGTTTTCTATGATCATGAAAAGATTTAGCTAAATACATATCACTATATACTACATGTTGATTCAGCGTTGCTGCAAATATTAAAGATTAAAGATAACAGAAACATGGTTGAATTTGTCTGTACAACATAAAGAAATACAGTCCAGATGTTTAGAATGAACATCCTACAGTCGACTACTGCTGGCTGCAGGTATTTCTAATATAATTGTTCCTATTGTATTTTTCTAGGGTTACGGTTAGATTTCATTGCATTTCCCTGTTGTCTCTGCTTCTGCAATGACCCATTTTCCCTGCAGGGATCATTACATTTTCTTATCTTAGAACAACATTTGTAGCACTGCAGCACAGAGCAGCATTATGTAGCATTACAACCATAACCAGGGATGAAAAAAAAAACCAAGGCTGCATATCAAACATAAACGCACCATTATAAAACTACAGAGGAAATAGTCGGTGGATTCCTGCCAACAGAGTTTGACCCTCGCTGCTCTCCTCCATTTCAGACAGACAGCAAAGGAACACATTGAATTAGTTTTATTCTCTCTCTCAGCCTGGCGGGGTCGCGACCCGATCTGTCTGACAACCCCGGGCAGTGTTGAGCTCATCTGCTCTTCCTCCGCCAAGTTCCATCCTTTCACCGTTCAATCCCTTGTTCTTCCTTCCTGCTGTGATGCTTCTGCCCTCATTCATCTCTTCATTCATCTGCTTTTCACCTCCCTTCACTTGACGTTGAATAGAAATTGAAAACCGGTGTCAACACAGCATCCGTAGTCCGTCCATCGCTGCCACCTGCTTTACTAAACACTGTTAGACTTCATATCCTTGAACAATTAATTTCCTGTTTTTTTTTTTTTTTTTAATTCTGCCCATTTATAGTTTCAGAATTGGAATTAGTTTGTTCGTTTTTTCCACCTTCTCCTGCTGCCTGAACAGTCACCGGTGGAGTGCTGTTGTCATTTTCATCACATTTTATTGTATTAGAATAAACAGCCGGAGGCAACAAAACTCCAACTCCTCCATTTATGGACATCTGAGCTGATGAAAAGGCTTCCTGCTTGACACTTTTCACAATAATGGTGTTTATTTCCTGATCTCTTTTATCTGCTTTTCCTCCAAACAACAGCATCACTCTACTGAACAATGCATTTACACTTTAGGAGTTTAGCTGACAACACTGTCAACATCACCAGGATTATTAGTAGTATTAGTAGTAGTATTAGCACTTTAGTCTGTTTTGTAGTGTTGTGGAGTGTTTTTCTGGTCCATGCAGCAGTAGTAGTATTAGTAGTAGTATTAGTACTAGTGTTTTAGTGTGTTTTGTAGTGTTGTGGTGTGTTTTTCTAGTCCATGCAGCAGTAGTATAGCAGTAGTAGTATTAGTAGTACTAGTAGTACTAGTGTTTTGTAGTGTTGTGGTGTGTTTTACCAGTAGGAGGTGTCGTGCTGTCTGACAGCGTTTGTCTAATTATCTCTCTCCACGTTTCCTTCAGGGACTCGTCTCTTTCTCTCTGCCTCCAACCATCCTCATCACACACACACACACACACACACACACACACACACACACACACACACACACACACACACACACACACACACACACACACACCCTGGTTATGCAACCCTGTGTGTGTTGTGTTGTCTCTTTGTTCCAGTGAGTGCCACTCCACCGTAGTGGGAGCGTCCTGTTCTTTCAGGCTGAGACTGGCTGTGATGTGTGTGTGTGTGTGTGTGTGTGTGTGTGTGTGTGTGTGTGTGTGTGTGTATCAGTGTTGAGTGCATGTGTGCCTGTTTGACTGTGTATTGTGCACGTGTGTCTGTTGCTACATGCACTTCAAATGAATCAGTTTTCTTTCTAGCCACCCACGTTATCGCTCTCTCTCTCTCTCTCTCTCTCTCTCTCTCTCTCTCTCTCTCTCACACACACACACACACACTCAACAATCTGACAATCTGATCTAATGTCTGTCCTCAGAGGAAAGTATTTCCAGTATTTCGGCGCATCACAGTCTTTTCCTCCCTGGAGCCTCGTTTTCAAAATAATAAAAAAAGAAACATCCTTGTAACCTAAAATTTGACTTTGCAGTGTGTTTGGTAGGTCAGTCGGCTCAACACAGCTTCTACCCTGCAGGGCTACAGGATATTACTCAGCCTACCTCACATCCCAGGGCCTTGGAAAGGCCTTGGAAACATCACCGGTACCTTTGTATGTCAGGTTCTCCAGAGTGTTTTGGGGACCCCCGTAAACCTGCAGCCTAACCGTTATGTTGAGGGCAGCGTGACGGGTGACCCTTCACGATTTATCTGGCAAAGGCAAATTCTTCCGACATTTGTTGCCCGGCGGGTGTTAATTTGGGACCCTGGGTCACAGGTTTGATCCCCACGAGAGCCACGCGTCCTGTCAAACTGTCCGAACTCATCATCAGTCGCTCTGGGTGAGAGAGTCAGCAGAAAGCATGAAATATAAGTAGAAATTGATTTTAAAAAAAGGTCCCACGTCAGCTGGTTCAGCAGTTCCCACATTTCCTCCCATGTAAACAAAATATATATATATATATATATATATATATATATATATATATGGGAAATGTGAGCAGGAGGTGAAAAGATGTCTGTAAAATCTATTTCAAATCAGAAATCTATTACTTTCTCACGAGTAACACCCAGAATTTCATGCCTGGGTGGGTTCGGTCTGTACACACACACACACACACACACTTCAACATTCACCTTATACATGCACCCTCACGTTCAGTCTGTATTGAGAGCGGTTCACTTGACAGGGTGACCTCACCTGACCTCACCTGACCTCACCTGACCTCACCTGACCTGACTAGCTGGTCAATCCATTTACAACCCAGAGCTGCACACTGTAAAAAATACATGATCACTTTTCTCTGTGTTTTAGTTAGTTAGTTAGTTAGTCAGTTAGTCAGTTAGGTAGTTAGTTAGTCAGTTAGTTAGTCAGTTAGTTAGTTAGTTAGTCAGTCAGTTAGTTAGGTAGTTAGTCAGTTAGTTTGTCAGTTAGTTAGTTAGTTAGTTAGTTAGTCAGTTAGGTAGGTAGGTCGTTTGTCAGTTAGTTAGTTAGTTAGTTAGTTAGTCAGTTAGTTAGTTAGTTAGTTAGTCAGTCAGTTAGTTAGGTAGTTAGTCAGTTAGTTTGTCAGTTAGTTAGTTAGTTAGTTAGTCAGTTAGGTAGGTAGGTCGTTTGTCAGTTAGTTAGTTAGTTAGTTAGTTAGTTAGTTAGTTAGTTAGTTAGTCAGTGTGTTAGTGTGTCTGGTCCTGTCCTCTCACTATATTATTGTAATTCTTGATTGTGTTTTTATGTAAAGTGTCTGAGTACTGTTGGTGCTGTTGGTGCTGATGGTGCTGATGGTGCTGATGGTCCTGTCCTCTCCGTGTAGTATTTAGTTTTCTAGTCTGGTTTCCAGCATTGTCTCATCGTGTTTGGTCCTGATGGTCCTGATGGTCCTGTCTCAGCATGTTCGGTCCTGATGGTCCTGATGGTCCTGATGGTCCTGTCTCATCGTGTTTGGTCCTGATGGTCCTGATGGTCCTGATGGTCCTGTCTCATCGTGTTCGGTCCTGATGGTCCTGATGGTCCTGATGGTCCTGTCTCATCGTGTTCGGTCCTGATGGTCCTGATGGTCCTGTTTCATCGTGTTCGGTCCTGATGGTCCTGATGGTCCTGATGGTCCTGATGGTCCTGATGGTCCTGTCTCAGCATGTTCGGTCCTGATGGTCCTGATGGTCCTGATGGTCCTGATGGTCCTGTCTCATCGTGTTCGGTCCTGATGGTCCTGATGGTCCTGTCTCATCGTGTTCGGTCCTGATGGTCCTGTCTCATCGTGTTCGGTCCTGATGGTCCTGATGGTCCTGTTTCATCGTGTTCGGTCCTGATGGTCCTGATGGTCCTGTCTCATCGTGTTTGGTCCTGATGGTCCTGATGGTCCTGATGGTCCTGTCTCAGCGTGTTCGGTCCTGATGGTCCTGATGGTCCTGATGGTCCTGTCTCAGCGTGTTCGGTCCTGTCCCGTCCCGCTCCACGTCCAGGGTTTCATCATTTCCCTCAGTGTGTCTGATCCCGCCCTGCTCTCCAGCCGGGTGTCATGGCTGGTTGAGCCCCAGATAGGACCAGATAGGACCAGATAGTTTCCACCACGGTGTCTCCTCATCCATAACGCAGGAATGACAACATCTCTCCCTCTCTTTCTCACCCTGTCGCTATCTCTCCCTCTCTTTCTTTTCCTCTCTCTGTCCTCCTCTGTCTCTCTCTCCTCTAGTCCAGTCAAACAAAGAACGGCTCAGCATGCATTCATGTCTTTGCAAATCGCTGTTTCTCTCTCTTCTCTGCCTTCCTAGTTTGCTCGTTTGCGTTCAGATGCCGTGATCCTCTGTCTGCTTTTATCGAGCCATCAGTTCACCATTGTGATGATAATAAAACGTGGTGAATTTGACCCGCGGCGGTGCTGGTTGGCTGAAGGTGTGTTAAACCTGATCTCCACCTGTATCTTATCTACAGTGTAACTCTAGAGCTGAGGGCAGGGAAACATGAGAACTGGGCTGTGGCGTGTGTGTGTGTGTGCGTGCGTGCGTGCGTGTGTGCATGAATTTTTAAGCAAACGTTTGAAATGTCGCAAGAAATGCAATGAAAATTAGATGTGATTCCTGAAAGTGGAATGGAACTACGAGAAAAATGGAAAGAGTTATTGTTGTTATTGTTGTTATTGTTGTTATTGTTGTTGTTGTTATTGTTCTGTAGTGTCAGCTCATGTTGTCCAAAGACGAAAATGAAGAAAAACACTTGACAATATGCACAAATGCACATGCACAGATTGTTTCACAGGCAAACTTTACTGCATCGTTATTTATTTGACAACCTTTCCATTAATATTTAAACAAAATGTCTTTATCAACACGTACGTTTTCCACCTCAAGCGACTGAAACGTTCTGGCAACATTCAGGACATTTTACTGTTTGGATACGTCATAGTTGTGAGAGAAAAGAGACGCGTCACTTCAAATTGTTCACGCCGTTTCTCTCCTCTTCCTCTGTGTGGACAGGATTTAGGAGGCGTTTTATCTTGACGCCATGAGCCAAAACGTCCCCGTCCCCCCCGCTGCTGCACTTTGGCACTGATGTTGTGTCACAGTTGTGTTTGTGTCTGAGCTTGTTCAAACCCTGGATGACTGTTAGCTGTTGCAAACAGATGGAGAGAGAGACAGGGTGCGTTCACAACAAGCGTGTTCAGAGCGGTTTATCTGAAGTGTTTACTCCTTTAGTTCAGTTGGTCACTCGTTGGAAATAGCCGACCCTGGTACTTTGGTGGGGTGGGAAAGCAACTTGCAACTCTTTTGAGGAACTAAAAAAGGTTCCTGCTGAGAAGGTTCCTGCTCAAAAAAGTACCCAGAAGGTTTCAGGTTCAGGTTCCTGAAAAAACGACTTATGTGACTCATGTTTTATGTTTATGTGTGAGAGGCAGAAAAACCTAGAAGAAACTTTTGCATTGAGACAGAGTGAAATGTTAGTATGAGCATGAGAGAAGCAGAGTGATAGAGGAGAGAGAGAGAGAGAGAGAGAGAGAGAGAGAGAGAGAGAGGGGGAGGTCACTGCT
>JAXDDW010000001.1:13520000-13530000 GCA_034670385.1 Hoplostethus mediterraneus | reverse complement strand
CAAAGCGACTTACAAAGGTACTTGACACTATGTGGGGATTGAACCCACGACCCTGAGACTCTCAGTCTCAGGGTCGTGGGTTCAATCCCCACATAGTGCCACCCAGGTACACCAGGAACCCTTCAGCGTTCAGCGTGTTGAGCCTCGTCTACCTTTCCAAGCCACTAATGTGGTTGGAAACAGTCCACAGGCCACAGAGCCGCTCATGAGGTCGGGAGAGAGAGAGAGAGAGAGAGAGAGAGAGAGAGAGAGAGAGAGAGAGAGAGAGAGAGAGAGAGAGAGAGAGAGAGTGTCTCAGGTGCAGAAGGGAAAGGAAAAATTATGAAATCAAAAGTTTCTAAATATCAAAAACACTTACTGTACAGATCAGAAATGTAAAACACTGATGCAGAAAACCGAAAAATAAACATCTAAGACCAAAACATCGAACCTAAGCTACGTTTACATCCCCACTAGGGGTTCGGGGTTCGACTCCCAGGCTGGAGCAAGGCACCAACGCGCCTCTCGTGACTGTAACGATCAGTCCCTTGTAAACTGCTTTCCGTCGCTCCGTGTCCCCGCGAGCCGTCGAACCTCCACCAGAGGTCCAACATGACGTCTGTGAAAACCACTAATGACTGTGTTTGTTTCCGTGGCGTTTCTTCGCCAAAACCCTCCAGAGAACGCGACGTTGCCGGATATCGCTTTGTCATTACTTTCCAGTTCAGTTTCAACAGAGCGAACGGCTAACTGATCCCAGTCCCGTTTGCTTCTGTTCATCTGGAAATGTGCAAAAGTACGTTCAGTCAGGGATAACGAGCAAACGCCCTGATTGGACGAACACCCAACCAATCAGCAGAGCGGCAACATCAGTTTGATATGGAAGGTGCTTTGACCTTTTGACCTTTCACCTCACTCAAAGTTGTGCACTCATCGGAGCGCCTGGCATGATGTGGATGGAGTGATGTAACTAGTCAACTTGGGTGTGTGTGTGTGTGTGTGTGTGTGTGTGTGTGTGTGTGTGTGTGTGTGTGTGTGTGTGTACTGTACCTCTGCAGTCATCCATCTGTCGGTGTGCGTCTCCGTCCCTACATGCCAGTTTGTGTCTCTATATTTAGCTGCAATTACAGGTTAAAACGAGGTGACATGCCTGCTCCTGATTGGTCCAGAGGGGGAACCAATCAACCGTCATTCATGTTTACTGTTGTCTTGTTGGATCTGCGTCTCTCTAATGAACGCCAGCCTGCATCTTTGTCTCTGTTCATCCTGTCTCTAGTCACAATGCATTGAAAAATGTTAGCTGATTCTCCATATCATCACTTATTTAACAGTAAATAACAAGAAATGTACATTATCGTACTTTTATTGCCTTTTGTGTGTTTTTGCGGTACATTTTCGGGTGTTCAAGCCGTGTGTCTTTTTTATTAAGATAGATAGATAGATAGATAGATAGATAGATAGATAGATAGATAGATACTTTATTGATCCCCATGAACATTATCAAAGAATGCAGAAAATACAAAGGCAAGGTACAAAATACAAAATACAAAAAACAAAGTAACAAACTAAATACTAAAAAAAACAGTTGGACTTCATTCATTTTGAAGAATTCAGAGTTTGTGACAGCTCAGGATTATACACAAAGAGTCACTTTCCACGGTTGTTCTGGTCCGACCCGCCCACTTCATGTCCCGGCCCAGCATCCTGTTTCAACCCGAAAATATGTTGAATTGTAGAAGCAAGACGCCACAGCGAGAAATGTCCTCAACACACGACGAGTTCATAATACTGTGTCTGCGTGTCGGCCTCTCTGGCTGTTACTCGTGTTAACCCGGTCTCCTCTCTCTCCCTGACCACCAGGAGGACAGCTCAGACCTGAAGTGTCAGCTCCACTTTGCCAAGGAGGAATCGGCCCTGATGTGCAAGAAGCTGACCAAGCTGGTGAAGGACAGCGAGGCCATGAAGGAGGAGCTGGCCAAGTTCAGATCGCTGTACGGGGACGTGGACGCCTCCCTCACCGTGGAGGAGGTGAGAGGAGGACCAGGATGAGGTTTTAGAGGTAGAGGAGGTAGAGAGGGGGCCGGAGGGAGGTTATGATAAGTGGTGTATTCACCGTTGTGGTAGAGCCTTTCTACCGAAGCGCAAAAAGCCTGTCAGATATTTCTGGTGATGAGAAAATTAGCGTCACAGTTTAGATGAATTAGTGGTTTGGGAACGAGGGAAGTTTAACGTCCTATAATCACTCCCTCGTGGAGGCGAGAGGATGATGAGGATGAAGGTTTCATAGAAGTTCAACTCGGTTCAGTGTGGTTCTGGTGCCACCTGAGGGGAAAGCTGAACCCCAAATGTTCTGCACCTTTTTCTCAGCGTTGAGTTGTTTATGGGTCGGTGTTCAACCCTGTTGTGGTTGTTGTGGTTTTTAAAGTCATATAAAACCCAAACGCTGCGTTGCCCCGCGCTGCCAACAAAGCCTGGGAAAACGCTGCAGAGCTGCTTTCGTATTGGTGAAGCCAAAACACTGACTCCAGATCTGCCTAAAGCATTTTGGAAGCTTTATTAACAATAATTACATTACAACAACCCCGGGGTATTACTTCAGCCTGGCTCCTTAACAGCAGGAAGCCAGTGATGTTGACACCATCGCTGATAATCTCGACAATGTCCATTTGTTCCAACCGCGAAGGGCGACGAGGAGGACAGAGGTTCCCAGGGAGACAAAATAAGAAAGGAGAAACTGTAGAGCAAAAAGGAGGTGATCCATCCAAGGTAGTAGCAGCTGTCTGAGAAGCATCTCCACTTGAAGCGCGTCACCAGAGTGTGTTTGTGGTTTCATCTTTGCAACTGTTAGTTAAAGTAAATAGTCTCTTTTGAATTAGAAGTGGTTCCTCCTCCCCCCCCCCAGGTTGCTGACTCCCCCCACACCCGCGAGGCCGAGGTCAGAGTTCACCTGAAGCTGGTGGAGGAGGAGGCCAACCTGCTGAGTCGGCGTATCGTGGAGCTGGAGGTGGAGAACAGGGGGCTCCGAGCCGAGATGGACGACATGAAGGGGCCGCAAGGTAGTTTGGATGAATGACCTTTTATAAGCTTCACGGCTTTGATGATGAATGTGCAGATCGGCGGAAATAATCTTATTGGTTCCTTTAAACCTGAAGGGGCGGAGCCACAAAGTTAGCTAACTGGCATAGAAGGAAATCTGGTCAAGTCTAAATAAAAATATAAATGGTAATGAGTTCTTTTTTTCTTTTTTCTTTAATTCATGATTTTGGAAGCTCAGCTGGCTTGTGACTTTTGTGATGTGTTTACATCCCTGAAGTTAGTAGCGAGAGCACTAGGCTTCCTAATGCACCACTGTTCTTTGGCTCCGCCCATTCAAGTTTAACTCAACCAATGAGATTATTGATCTGGTGACTGTGTGGTTAAATGCATCATAGTATATCATGATGACTCTCATTTACTTTGACCACAAACCATTTTGCTTTTTTCTGCTCCTCCTATTGTGTTGCTGTTTGACTCAAACTTTTTTTCTGCTCCTAGTATTATGTCACTGTTTGACTCCGCCTTCTTTTTCTTAGATTGTCCTCAGGAACTTACTGGTGTTGGTGGTGGCCTGGGGGCAGGACTTGGCATAGGGGGAGGAGCCATCGTTCTTGGGGGAGGAGCTTCATCTGAAAACGTGATGGAGCTCCAGAGACACCTCCAGTTCGTGGAGGAGGAGGCGGAGCTACTGAGGCGGTCTCTGATAGAGATGGAGGAACAGAACAAACTCCTGATGAACGAGATCAACCGCTACAAATCCGAACTCCCGCCCCTGACCGCCACGCTGTTGTCCAACTCGTTGACGTCGTTGACGGACGGGCTGCTCAACGAAAGCCCAGTGCATTCCATACAGGAAGGGGCGGTGCTTATCAGCACAGAGGCCCCGCCCCAAGAGGAAGAGCTCAGGGTGGCGAGGCTTCAGATTGGAGAATTGAGCGGGAAGGTGAAGAAGCTGCAGTATGAGAACCGAGTGCTGCTGTCCAACCTGCAGCGCTGCGATCTGGCCTCCTACCACGCTCCTTCCTCCTCCTCCTCCTCCTCCTCCTCCTCCCTACGACTGGCCCTGGAGACGGATGCTGAGGCCGGAGACTCGGCTGAGTGCCTCCCCACCAGGTAGCGCGGATTTCATATTCTGAAAAAAGTTTTAAAAAAATATGTTGCATTTTGGATTTAACCCCCCCGCGCGTTTGATTCTCCCTCAGCCCGCCACACCGCGAGGGGCCAGTAGGGGGCGAGAATGACGCCCTGGACATCAGAGAGAGGAAGAGGAAGACGGAGGTCAACTCTGACACGATGACATCACTTCCCGGGTGCCTGGGGCTGAAGGACCACGATGCCTTGCTGGCCATGAGGGACCAGGCTCGCTTGGTTTCCACGGCGATCCAGCTCCTGACCTCCCCCGACTCCAATTGCCTCTCCTCCTCGCCGTCCATCTATCATATGGTCTGCAGCGAAGAGGCAGCAGAGCCGTGTGACCTGGAGAAACCTCAGCCTCACAGCCAGGTACGCCTTTCCTTTCTCTCTTTCAAGCCACCCTCTCTTGATCCTGCCAGATTAAAACCTCCCACTTCCAAAAGGTTTAAGGAATCTAATAAAACCAGCACAATCGCAGCCGTGCCCTTTTCATCACCGTGTCATGAAATTCACCGAGTACGCAAAGACGTGTGTCTACATTTTAATGAAATAAAAACAGAAATGCACCAATATTTGTGTTACAAGGTGTTTCTGTCAAGACTAGCGAATTATTAGCATTTCATTTTGCCTCATCCCAGCATGAAGTAACATTTGCTTCCAAAATGAGATTTCAACTGCTTCCAAAAGTAACACCTACTCTTACAAAACGATTGACGTTAAAATGAATCACGGTATTTTCTAAAGGATGGGAGGTAACTTTAGTCCTCAGTTGAGAAAATAAGTGTTTTTTACAGTACTGTTTGATCTCTTGGAAGTGCAGATGATCATGATCAGAAGTTCATTATAACCGCACAACTTTTGTTTAAATGAGAATTTTCCCATTTAAAGATGAAATGTGTTTTTCCCCAGATTTCGGAGCTGTCTGACCTGGCGGACAGGCCCCTGGTCGGTGCCCTGACCAGCAGGCTGCAGGCCCTCCACGCCCAGCTGCAGGCCTTCGTGGAGCGGGTAGACAGCCTGGGCAGCTCCCCTGGAGGTGGTAGGGACCCCCAGGTGGAGGGGGCGTCTCCCCAGCCCCTGCTCTCCGAATCCGGTGACCCTTCCCTGGCCGCGGCCTGCGCCTCGCTCCCCTGCTCTGGGGACGACCAGGATGGACCGAGCGCTGCCGGGGAGAAGGTAACAGAGTAGAAACACACCCCTCCCTCCTTCTCACTCTCTCCCTCGTTTGTTATCACTTTTTTCAGTATTGATACTCTTCTTTAAATTTTGTTGGTTTTTATTATCTTTTGTAGCTAGTTTGTTTTGTTTTAACCCATGGTTCGGCTTACTAACCCCCCCCCCCCGACCCCCCCGCACATGCTGCTGTGGTTTCTCCTTACAGTGCAGAATGGGTTTACACAGCAGCCTCAAATCTGATCCGCCACCCGCAGTGTCATCCTCCCTGAAGACGAACCAATAAGGCTGTAAAATACAATTGAGAAAAAGACACATGAGATGAGATGAGATGAGATGAGATGAGATGAGATGAGATGAGATGAGATGAGATGAGATGACATGAGATGACATGAGATGACATGAGATGACATGAGATGCACTTTGTGTATTAACACATGGGATGTATTCTGTCCTCTTCTGTCCCGTATTTTGTAAATGATCTTTACAGCATTTGTTGTTAGTAATAGAAGCCGTAAAAAGCCATTGATCAGCATCTCCGGCATTTGGTGTGTAGATAAAAAAAATTTGAATGGGTGTTTTGAAAAATGCCAAATAAGGGCTGTGTGGGACAGAAACCCACAAGATAAACTACGTTTTGTTCCAGGGGTTAAAATACATCCACTAGCAGCACCTCAGTGCATTTTGATCTCTTAGTAACTTTAGTAACTTTTAATATTTCTTACTTTTAACTTTCAAACCCTTCATATTTTCCATAGAGGTTTTAGACTACACACCAAATGGCAGAAATGGGAACTTTAAATGACGCGGACCTTTAGAATCGGATTTGAGCTGCTGGTGTAAACCTGTCCACAGACTGCGACCCTGCATGCTGTTATAAAGCTTCTTAACCTGGTATTAAAGGTGCTATAGGCCTCAAATGGAGCCTGCTGGTTGCATGACATGGTGCCGTAGGATATTAAGTGTATATAAGGCATCGTTTCTGTATACGTGTAGTTCATATAGTAGACCGCACACATCAGTAGTTGGTTGACATCCCTGGTGGTTGCCATGACGACACGAAGCTGTTAGAGTGACTCCTGTACTTCATAATGGAACGCAGCCTCGCGGTGGAGTCGGGTTTCCTGTGCTGTGAGTTGACAGATCTGAACAGTCCAACCTGATGAACTCCATTAGAGGCCGACTCTGAGTCCCAACACCCCTCCGATCTCTCCCTCCCTTCCTCTCTCCCCTTCCTCCCCTCCTCCTCTCTCTGCATGGGCACCATAACCGTCGGTTTCTGCACTCCTCCTCCTCTTCTTCTTCTTTCGCTCTTTTGAAACCCCTCCTCTCTCTCCCTCTTTTCCTTCCTACACCTTTCTCCCCCGTCGTCCTGCTCTCTCCTTCCTCACTCACCCCCCCTCCCCGTCCTTCCCTCTCCTCTCTCCTCTTTCCTTTTAATCCTCCTCGTGTGCGCTCCTCTCCTCTTGCCTCCGCTCCTTCTCTTTGCCGCTCCCTCGCTCTAACCTCAATCCAAACCTCCTTAACTCCCCCGCTCCCTCCCCTCCTCTTTAATCTCCCCCCTCCCCGCATTTTCCTTTTAACTCCCCTTTTCACTCCTTTCTTTTCATTTCTTTCCCTTCACTCCCGCGCTCCCTCCCTCCCTCCTCATCCTCTGCCTCCTCTCGCTCCTCTCCTCCCTCAGCCGTCGCTCCTGCCCTCCATCCTCCTTTTCTTTCTGTTCTCCACTCTCTCTCTCTCCTCTCTGACCAAGCTCTTCTTCCTCTACATCCTCTTCTTCGTCTTGTGAGATCCATTATTATTTATTTTATTTATTTATTTATTTATTCATTATTTGTTTTCTGTCGATGTTGTCACGTGGACGGACGCCATGTTGGTTGTATTGTTTTTTCGGTCTCTTATTGTGTTTCTTTGTCTTGTTTTGCTTTCAATGCCCCCTTTTTTTCTTCCCCTCCCTCTTTTCAATTCTGTCACTCCCTCCTTTTTTGTTTTATTCCACAATCTCTCCTCCCCCCATCCCTCCTTCCACTCCCTCTCTCTTTTGTTCTTTTTTTTCTTTTTTTTCTTTTCTTCATTAACTTGCCCATGCATGCATGCAGCAGCCTGATTATAGGGACCAATCAGAGCGGGAGGTGAAAGGTCACGCAGAGGAGAACAGCCAATCAGACGGCAACAAGAAGCAAAACCAGGAAACGATCCAACCTGAGCGGGAAGAGAAGGAGACTGACGATGCACTGGTAGGTTGCTGGAAGACACACACACACACACACACACACACACACACACACACACACACACTCTCTCACACACACACACACACACACACACACACACACACACACACACACACACACACACACACACACACCCTTCTGCTATAAACATTACACACATACAATCACATCAGACACTTCCGGAGCAAATAAACAAGGACAGGCTGCCTTCCTAAGTTAGTAAAGGATGATAGACACACACACACACACACACGCACACACACACACACACACACACACACACACACACACTCACACAGCCTGAAGTGATTGAAGTGGTGCAGTGGTGGCGAATCATGCTGGCACCGTGACGTTGTTCACAGACATAAACAGTGACTTCACCATCAGCTGTGGAAGAGACAGGAAGAAAAGACCATTGTTTGCTTGACCTTTTTATGGTGCGTCTCCATGGTAACCTGGGCTGTATACTTGTGTATGTGTGTGTGTGTGTGTGTGTGTATAAAAATAGAGAGAGAGAGTGATGAATAGAGCCAAGCAGTGATGGAGACACTTAATACCTCAATACAGTATTGACTGGTGTGTTTCTGCCAGGACCGATACCGGTACTGATATTTTTACACGTAGATGATACTTTGTGCTGATATTTAATTTACCTTTTTTCTGCTAACAACATGATGTCTTATTATAACTGTTCAGTGTTTCGCCCAGAAGTTTCTTCCTGTCAGGGTGGAAAAGCCTCTGAAAGCATTTGGACCATCACGGGACACTAAAACTCAGTACCATCATCAGTACCATTATCAGTACCATCATCAGTACCAGTCCTCAGTACCATCATCAGTACCATCATCATCAGTACCAGTCCTCAGTACCATCATCAGTACCATTATCAGTACCAGTCCTCAGTACCATCATCAGTACCATTATCAGTACCAGTCCTCAGTACCATCATCAGTATCATCATCAGTACGATCATCATTACCATCATCAGTACCAGTCCTCAGTACCATCATCAGTACCATCATCAGTACCATCATCAGTACCATCATCAGTACCAGTCTGCTGTGATCTGGAGAAAAGAGCTTGATTAGTGCAGTTTTGTCTCAGTAATCAGTGTGTTCTTAGAAGACTATTGGATTACACACACACACACACACACACACACACACACACACAGTCAGCCACATACTCTTTTTCTCTTTATCCAAAGCCATCTATGTAAAAGGAGCTTAAGGAGTTAGAGATTGCCTCTCTCTCTCTCTCTCTCTCTCTCTCTCTCTCTCTCTCTCTCTCTCTCTCTCTCTCTCTCTCTCTCTCTCTCTCTCTCTCTCTCTCTCTCTCTCTCTCTCTCTCTCTCTCTCTCTCTCTCTCTCTCTCTCTCTCTCTCTCTCTCTCTCTCTCCCTCCTCTATGTGGTGGGGTTAGCGATAGCCGGTGTCGAGGCTCGGTGATGTTAGCCAGGTGATGTTATCGCCGTTCAGACGGGCAGACTGTGTGTGTGTATCATTCGTTGAGTGTCAGTGTTTTGGAATGAAGCTCTTCAGATGAAGGTTTCCACCGTGTCCTCCAGGCGGTGCTGTGAGGGCTAGTGGCTAGTGGAGGGTGAAAGAGGACAGTATTGGTGGGTCGATGGACCGCACTCACTCAGCAGCCAAATGAGGCAGAGAGAGCCTGAGACGAGGTGTGTGTGTGTGTGTCTGTATGTGTCTGTGTGTGTCTGTGTGTGTGTGTGTGTGTTCAACATGGCGTGCTGCAGCTGGGGTGTCATTTAAAGGGTGTCGTAGCACAAAAGTGCCGTGTTATGTGCGTGACTTCACTCTTCTTTCTCTTCTTTCTTCTTCCCTTGTTCCCTTTCTCCCTCACTCCCTCCTGCCTCCCTCCTTCCCCTCTTCCTCGCCTTCCACCATTCTCCTCATACTTCACTACACTGCATCTCTGCCACCTTCCCTCCTTTCCTTTCCATCATTCGCTGGCTTTTGCCTCCTTCCACCCATCTTCTTCATCTCTCTCCATCTCCACTCCTTACTTCCCTACCCCTCCCTCCCCACTTCCTCTTCCTCCCCTCCCTCTCTCCTCCAGCCTTCCCAGTCCAGTGATCTCCAGGCTCTGCTGTCCGAAGCGGAGGATTCGGCCCGAGGAGCTCAGGAGGAGCTGGAGAAGGAGAGGCAGGCTCATAGGGAACACACCCTCCAGGTCACACAGGTCAGTTTGTAGCGAGCACATTCCTGCTGTCGGATGGCCGCTTCCTGCTGGACGAGCCAATAGTGCTGCAGAAAAAGATGGGACAGATAGAAATGCTTGTACGGGATTGGCTGCTGATAGGAAATGCCGGCCAGGCGTTGAGCTGTAGCCAACTTTTTTCAAACCAACAAACAAGGAACAAGGAAATGATGTCATCATGGCTGACATCATCCAATGTTCCTCTGGTTGTAGAGAATGAACGGACTC